>CM074492.1:21794128-21832074 GCA_037389245.1 Oryzias sinensis
CAAGGCCTGCTTTATGCTGGAGTTTTATTTCCAGTCTGTCTACATGTCAAACTTGCAGCAAAATGCAGAGGAAACAGGAAAGAGGTCAGAGTTTCAAAATAAAAACTTCTGTTGTACTTTTAAATCAAAACTATAACATTGTATTTCAGATCTCAAGTGATGCGCCCACGCGATAACGCATCTTAACAGCAGAAATAACACTGGCGTACATTTTCGCCATGGACAACAGAAGTTTAATACAAAAACATGACATCGTTTGTGACACCAAACATGCATTTTACCAGTATTCAATGAACATGGAGAGAACATGGGGCCTGATTGTTCACGTTTTGGATGAGTGAGGACAGTGGGACAAACTCAACACGGGGGGGAGGACAAATCACTTTTCCAGAAGACAGCGGGGAGGGGGGACAGACCAAAGACACAACGAGGCAAAGTAAACCAACTGGATGTGGTAAGACTGCACATCAGACAGATCAGTGTAAGTCTGGAGTTAGTATTGTCTTGATTCAGGAGGCGGTAGTTGCACCCTTGCATAATCCTAAACCCAGCTACCAAACTGACAATTGTGCTGTGTTGTTATTTTTCTTTTTATGTTGAAAGACCTTCAAGTCAACACTGCTTCTCCCTTCTGCTTACCTAACTCTATCACGGCGTGGCAGACGGCGGCGGTCTGAGGAAGCTGAGAGGCTGCAACAGTCATGTGGAGCGCCTCAAACTGACCTCTTATGTACCTGTCCGACCATGAACTTTCCATTATGAGACCTTAGAGTGTGGAAGAGCAGAAGCGTCATGGTGCGACAAAGGTGTGTGTGGATGAGGAAAGAATACTGATGAAGGTTAATAGAACTGATGATGGCGCCCCCGACGGTTATAGAGGATTTCAGTGGTTGTAGCTGCGCTGCTGTCCTGCGTGTAAGATCTTCTCATTGGTGCCCATTTAAATGGTTCAAAGCATTTTTATTTATGTCTCTCAGCGTATTGGATTGAATGGAGTAGGTTTGATCTGTAGGTCTCTACATTTTGTGGGTGTGTGTGCCTTTGTTTTATTATTCGATGCACGTATTATAAGGCAGGTTGTGTGTGTTATAATGGAAGGTTGACATTTAAAACAGTCTATTTAGTCCGAGTAAATTAGCATACTATAACTGGCTGTTCGGGAGCCGGCATTAAACCCCGCCTCAAGATTGGAAGGCTATCTTTTTTTTTAAAGAGCTTTACAGAAGATTTATAGACTACAGTGTGCCAACATCACACACAACCGTGCACAAACACACACTCCCTGCTGCCTTCTCTGTGTCTGTGCCTCCGTGTCTTTCCCGGCTGGCTTTGACCTGACTGCACGCCGCTCTTCTGTTCTGCATACGCTGCACTTTTCCTCCGCTGCCACTTCAGAGCATGTGTTTGACTTATGACAGTGGGGTTGGGAGACTGTGTATGTGTGTGTGTGTGTGTGTGTGTTGGGTAAAGGCAGGCGCTGTGTGACCGAAACGCCGAGGCCTCTTGCCGTCCTGCGTTGCAGTAAATGTCCGAAATACTGACAGAAATGCTGCGGCCGTAAGTCATCCCTCAGAGTGCTCTCTAATTAGTGGAATAATGAATCAAAGTCTGCTTTACGGCTCGCACATTGAGCAAATATGCCTAAAAGTCATTAGCTTGTTTTACGCGCGGACGGCGTTCCGCATGCTTGCGTGTACACACTTTACAGACTACAAGTACAAATGTCATCTGGACTGTGGGCTCAGTTTAATTACTTTATGCCTCTTTATTTATTCCTGTTTAGGCAATGGTCTTTATGGACTAAAAGCAACCAAACACAGAACACATTTATCAGTTTGGCTGAATGACGTCGCGTGGACTTAAAAAATGCACACATTTACAGCATCATTTAGAGATTTTGTACCTTTTATCCATTTCTTCTGTGTTACAT
This sequence comes from Oryzias sinensis, assembly GCA_037389245.1. NCBI lineage: Eukaryota > Metazoa > Chordata > Actinopteri > Beloniformes > Adrianichthyidae > Oryzias > Oryzias sinensis. Next base: position 21,796,059 of record CM074492.1, read on the forward strand.
CTTTATCTATCAAATTGGACGCCTTTGTTTGTCCAGTCTATGTCTTTTGGATGCTTTATGTACCAAAGGTGGGCATATTTTGCTATGCTAAAAGGGCTAAAAAGTAGGATTATTCTGACCTCTTACAGTGTCTGTAACCTGTACGTCAAAATGTACCCACTGAGAGGCCTATGATGTGACTTTGTCATTTTAAGTCTAAAGCCTTAAAAACCTATAGGGAAACCGTCAGAAGATTGGGTTTTATAGACCCAATACACCTCATGGCCAAATTTGACATTTTTTAAATTTATTTCTTTAATATATTTGTAACTTTTTTATTTTTGAAACTTTAAAACCCAAAGCCACCCACACACTACACTCAACATGAACACACTTTCGGTTGATTCCCTGCTGCTCCTCTGTCCATGGGGAGAGGGGGTTACCATAGCAACCCTTGTCCAGCGCAGGGGCTTTGGCCTGATTTTCTTGTCAACTTTCTGAAAGGGGTCATACAATCCCACCCCTCCTTCCCAAAAGCATCACCAAAGTAAAAGACTGATTGGACAACCCCTGTCCCTCAAAGTTCATCCTGCTTTTTTTTACACCCTTCTTTATTTCTGTTTGCTAGAAGGGTTAAAATTCTACGGCATTGCGTCTGCCCCCACCGCCACCCACCGTCTCTTTCAGGGGTAAGCGCATTTATCCCCAGGCTTGTAGGAACTTGATAGGTGAGAGGGTAAAGGTTGTGATGGATGGATGTCTCCATGGTGGTCAAATGGTATGTGTTGAGCCTGGAATGTCCATCACCGGGTTCTGCTGCCCAAATCCCCAATATCATGTTTGGGCTCATATTATAACTTTTATAAAATAAAACATACATTTGTAAATAAATCAGATTCTCATACAAGTCTTTTATTTTGGTGAATTCCTTGGTCTTCTCGTCATTCTAGACTTTACGGTACCTTATCAGGGGGTCAAACTGCTGTGTTTACAACTTTAGCACCGGAGATGCCACACCTATATAACACACTCTCTCTGACCTACCGTAACTCGTTGAGCCTTTTTACGCAATCAACGTAAATCAGCTGATTTAGAGAGAAGTGACTCGACGGCCCAATCTTCCAATCTGCTGTTTTACATTGATCGCGTAAACACGTCACTAATGTAAGTGTGGGAGTTTCACCCCAAGGCTGCTTTTCTCCATCTCAGAATCCGCTGGAGTTACATTAACCATGTAAGCGGTTGAAGAGTTACGCTAGTCAAAGTATTGTAAACACCAGGGCTGGGTTGATAAAATCGATTAATCGATCTGAATCAATCCAAGCTTAATGAATCAATAATTGATCCATAAAAGTAGATATTGATCTTTTATGCATTTTCTTTTCCGCATAACGGCAGTAAGCCATAATCCGCCAGCTTGATGCTAACGTATAATTGAATTTCCCATAGGTCAGCTAATGCTAACGCTTGGTCAACCTAAGCATACATTGCTGACTTAATGAACAGCTTTATATACTCATTTGAGGTCTAAAGAATCTTTTTGGGTTTGAATCTTCTGGAAACTAAAGTGTCATGCTATAGTGTGAGCTCCACCTAGTGGTCAAACTGAAACGCCCTCCAGGAGAGGCGAAATGATCTGCACATTATTGTTGGAGTCTCTCCTTTTGTGAATTCCTGTTTCACTGTATGGTGTTAACAATCTCATTGGTTTATTATCTCACTAATAATTTCTACAGTATGTGAACTGTATCAGATTAATATGAAAATCTTCAAAAAAATACATAGAATATTAATGTATTTCAACACCAATGTGTCTAAATGTGTAAACCATGTAAATTCAAAAATAAATCAACTTGAATTGAATCAAAGGGGCCTGAGAATTGGGTGCATGAATTGAATGGACTCAGGCTCTGGTGAATCGAATTGATTCTGGAAATTATTGGTGATACCCTGTCCTAGTAAAGCTCTGGTGTTAAAGGGTTCAAAGAAAATCTGAGAATTTAAACTACTCACCCTTCAATTTTCCACAAACCATATTTGTCACAAGCTGCTGTATTTGCTATATTTGATTTTTCCCAAAAAGCCACAAATGTTTGGACTTTGTCCAAAACTGTCTCCCCGATGACGCTTGTGATGAAGTTTTTAGAGTCTTTGCTGTAAAACAATAGTTCAGAATACCAATGGGTTATGCAAATGGGGATGTACTCACTTTAACAAGCTGTTTACCAAAAGGAGCAATTAGCATGGTGTAATCCCTGGTGCAAAGACAGCTGGGACAGGCCCAGCCGACCTCTGTGAACCCGATTAGGAGCAAACGGGGGGAAAACAAATGGACAGACGTGATATTTGCTCCTTTTGGCAAAACAGCTTCATTTTGAGAACGCTCACCTACCACAGGCGTTGCTCCAACCGGTTAGATCAACCCTCCACAGCCTGGCAATACATATATAGATCAGACACATTACAGGTGAGAAATACAGGCTCCATGGAAGCTTCTTTTTGTTTCTTGCCCCGCCGGTAACATTTCCAAGCATCTCATTCCTTCGCGCCCATCCATGTCCCACATTTGAATCTTGCTAATCCACTGGGAAAAATTGAAACAATTTTAGCTAATTTTCTCCTCACCTGAACCCTCCCCAAAGCCCCGTCTGAATCATGGATCTTCCTGATCTACTTTAAAGTATACCAAGAGAGACAGAGAGTCAAAGGTGGGATGTTTTCTTCTAGTGCTGGCTGTTTGACTTTCACATAACATCTTTTGTCTCACTACCAGTCTCTGTGTGCACTGCATGTAATGGAATTGCTTTGTTTCTTGTTTATTTGCCCACAAAAATGAGTGTTTCTTCCTTCTTGCTGCATGTGCATCACAGCAGAGAGCCGCCTTTGAAGCAGCTTTTTGCCATTTTAAAGAAAACAGGAGCTGAACTGGATTTTAAACCTGGTTACATGCGTTGACATAGACTTTTCATTGAAAGTGGTCACTTGTAGGTGTGTTTCAGAGCCTAACCCTGACCCATTTCTGAGTGTGTGAAGTTAGTCTCAACTGACTTCCTGATTCTTTGACCCTTCCTTTTTGGGTTTTTCTTTTATTTGCATCCATTTTTTTCCTTTTTTCTTTCATTATACTCCCTATAAATGGTTTACACAAAACTTCCACATAAAGTCTCTTAGAATGCATATTTTCCTTGTTTTGATAATTAGGTTTTTACATCTTTAATACTACATATGCGGTTGGAAAAGGTGACAGAAGAGTGAATATGTTTTTTGCTAAACCAACAGGGAAACTCCATTCAAACCATTAGAATTCTGTCTTTTCTCTGTGTAACTCCATATTTACTGAGCACTATGTCTCCGTCTCCACTCTCCATTCTTCCTCGGTGAACCCTCTTTGATTCCCGTCCCGCGTTCCTTTAATCCCTTCCTCGCTGGAGTCAGCTAATGAAGGTGAACTTGTGCAGCGTCAGCCGTTTAGTTTGGTACACAAATCACTTGTGGCTCACTGAGGCTTTTTTTATTTATTTATTTTAATATTTTTTTATTTTAAGTGTATTCTACTAGGGGGCAGTGGCTTTCTCCTTTCCCCCCCAACCCCTTTTTTTTCAAGGGCTAAGCAACATTTATGAATTCCCCTCACCACATCCCCTCTGTTTCTGCTTTCTCTGAACATTCCTGGCCCGCTTCCATCAGCGCCACGCTGCTCTGCATTTCATGTTTAAACGCTGGGCTAAATATAGGCCTCACATTGTGCTGCTGTGCTTAATATGTGTGTGTGTGTTTGGGCTGATTAGAGTTGAGGTCTGACTTCATTCCACTACAAAGCCCTAATGCTCTCTACAGTCTCTGGTTTCTTATTTTGTGCACGGAGGTCAAAAAAAAAAAAGGAGCAAACAGAAAAAAGTGCTGATGTCCTTAGGATGTGGAACCTGTAGGTTGTGAATGTTATTAGGAAGGAGTGTAACCATCTATCCATCCATTTTCTTAACCCGCTATATCCCTTTCGGAGTCACAGGGTCGCCATTGATAGAAAATGACTTACTTCCGGCTCCAAGCAAGTGGAGGCAATTCAGTCTCCTCTTTTATTCGCAATACCCTTGTAGGAAGCAGACGATTTCGGTAAGCAGTGATTGGTGTGAGTCACCATTTCTGTGGCAACCACTCTCACCAATCAGGAGTGAGCTTGTTGGGAGGCCACACCCCCGTACTTGAAAGAAGACTCTGTTCAAATATTAGACAAGAAACCACATACCTTTATTGAAGTATATGAGTGGTCAGTTTATAACACCAATAACCTGCACTGCAAGAAGATGTAAAAAAAAAAAAGTATAGTACTACATGAAGAAAATATAGCGTGGTAAGATTGGTTATTCTGATAAATACATTAACTAAGTAATAGCTGTTTATTTCTCAATAGAAGTGAATGGGATTTTGGTGAGTACTTCCTGTTTGGAACATAAGGAGGAGGACTATCATATACTGTACACTCAATGGGTGTAACCTGGATTTGGCCATTAACGACACAGCTTTTCCAGGATTCGTGGTGACAAAGGGTTAAAGCTCTCTTTAAAAAGAGCCTTTTTTTTCACTAGTCACAAACAGTCGATGTTTGTAGTTCCCTTGCTGGCGTGTCGTTTGTTTTGTGCAGCAACTTGGACCAAACTATTAGCAAGATGGAAGAGGATGTAGAATAAAGGGTTAACCGCTTTGTTCATGGAGCAGGAAGGCAAATCAATAGACTTTATGGGGGCCAGCCAAAAATATGAAGCAATTGCCCATTTTATTGATTCAGGTCGGGTCATTTTTGCTGATATACTGCCACCTCTACCTTTAACGCCGGTTTGTCTTCCTGTAATTTAGCCCAACCCCTGTCCAGCCGTGTTATCTAGTTTCCTTTCTATCATCTGTACTTTTCATCTAAGGCTGCACCATTTTTGATTTTGATTTTTGAATCGCGGTTTCCTGTCTTTTTTAATGCGTTTCTCCTCCATCGCCGGCGGTGTGGCCTCTCCAGCCAAAGTCTGTCCAATGGGAAGTGACATGCAGGCAAACAGGCTAACATGAGCCTTATGGGATCTTATACTGTGCTATAGGAAACAGGAACAAAAGAGACGGCAGGCAGTGCTGGTGGGAGCCACCTCACGCACACACACACACACACAAACACACACACACACTGAGCGCACCTCCACACGGCGCTCGCTTCTGACACCAGAATTCTTCAGTCTGACATCGGTGATGGATTAGATGTGTTATCGAGGCAGAGAGAGGCTCCATCTCTTTCTCCCACTGTGAGTAGAGAGAAGTGGAAGGAGACACACACACACACACACACACACACACACACACACACACACACACACACACACACACACACACACACACAACACAGCTGTGTAGCTTCCACCTGAAGTAAAGAAATACTGCAGCAATCAGCTGGATTTTAACTTGGGTTTTTAGGACAGAAGCACAAGCCTTCTCCAACCTGACAAATACGTACAGCTTAAGCCTCAGTCACAACTGCCCTTACAGGTGGAAAGGAGGCTGTCTGCAGGCAAAGAAAATGGGCAGATCTATACAGGTGCAAGTGACCGGCACAAACTTTCACGGTTGTAGACCCCTCATTGAGCTTGCGGCGCAAACATTTTCCGTTTTTTTTTTTCTATGGGCATGCTGCAGGCAACTGTCGTAAAGAATTCTAAAACAACACTGAAGGGTAAGTAAAGGTGAAGTAGGTGAGACGTAGGGTCGTCGTACAGATTTTTTTCAGTTTTTCAACCTGCACACCCTGCAATGAGCCAATGAGTGCTGTTCAAGTGATAAATGCGCAGTCCTTCTATGCTGCTTCACTGTTAGAATTTAAGAAATTAGACAATCATAGTGTAGGGAACTGCACCTGTGTACACACCTGTGCTCCCCTTAAGATACATCCACTCCTCTCTATGACCCTGCATGGGCTTGGACAACCCAAAAACCTACACTGCCTGTCCAAGTCAACCTTTGTGTGGGTCTATACCACCAAGGCTTAAGCAGGAGCAGGAGGTCAGGGAACCTAAGGGTGACCCGGCTGACCCTGGCAGCAACCCTAATCGTGTGCAACTTAAATTATCCTTACAAATACTTTGCAATACATTTACCAAACACATGACAATCGTACGTTCCTTTTTCATCACGTGACGTGGCCGTACGAATCTTAAGGACAAGGCAAGACACACCTGCACTCCCATTAAGATAATTAATAAAGATGAATTACTTTACGAGAGATTATTGACGTTAAAAGGCTTTTTTGTCAATGCATTATAAGTGACACCTCTAGTTGCTAGTAGTGAACCAAAACAAGTAGACGTGGGCCTGTCTGATTTTAAGAAGGCTGTAATCAGCGATAAATGTCAAAATAAGAAATATCGGCCTGGCCCGTAATTGGTTGACCCTTGGCCTCTCCTTTTCACGATCCTCCAAAACCCAACCCAAAAACCTGCAGCACCCGTGCGGGTGTTTGTGACTAAGGCTTTTATATGTTTTCAGCTGTAAAAAAAATAAAATAAAATAAAGATTAGCATCTCACTGGTGCTTACATTTGGTGCAGGAGATGACTTGACCTCCTTGTTAGTCACTGGAGTGGTCCGCTCACTCTGATGCATCCCTGATGCCTTAAGGGGGCGGAGCCTGACTTGTTTGGTTGCATGTCCGGTTCCACTGGGGTGGACAGTAGATCTGTGAGCATGGCTCACACGCCCAATTCACTCTTTCACACTCACATGTTATATGTCATTCTCACACACTTGGCTGTTATATAAACAATCTCTATTATTCATTTGACGGTACGAAAGGAAACAAAAAAAGGGAGGGGGTTGGGTTTACATAAAGGAGCTGTCATATCTCCCTGCTGGTTATCCATGTAACATCCATCCTTCTTTTCATCTTCAAGAAGAAAGCACATTTTCTTTTTTGTCTTTAAAGAGTTAAAAAAAGAAAAACAGCCCAGAAATTAGCTTTTGACCAGAAGCCGTGGCTGTCATGAAGACAGCCTTTGAATTCATAGATGCCTCTCGACGATCTTCGCTCGCCTCTCATAGACTGTCAGGCTGTCACTTGTGATTTGGTCCGTGCCGTCGCGCAATCCCAACATCCAACTCAAGGTCATTTATTGAGGCCAAGATCCCATTGGATGATTTGATAGGTTCATGTTGGTCATTCTCTGATGTCTCTGCCCTGAATTATTCTTTTTTCTTTCTTCTTTTCCAATCAGTATAACCCCAATTGACTGCAAAGCTCTGGTTTTGGTAAGCTACTTCTCAGCATCTCTGAGAAAGGGTCGGCGCCTGTGGACAAAGCGTGAAGGCCTGTATGGTTGTGCACTTCATCTCCTCCGGCGGGAACGGGCAGATAAAGGCAGTGGCTGTCGCTTCGGCTCTTCAGGCTGCAGAAGTAGATTAGCGCAGAGGCAGAAGATAGTTGTGAGGCTGGTCATTGAGGAGGCTGGACTTTGCCTACCATTCTTTTTTATTTTTGGGCTCCTCTTTTGCAAAAGTAGCACTATTTCTCTTAAGACCAGCACCTTTTTCATTTTTTATTTCTTTTATATTTTTGCATTGTGTGGTATGGGTTGAAAAAGGTTGGGAAAACATCATCCACCCAAAGTCTGTTTTAGTTTTGGCAAACACCTGAAGGCAGGGGTTAACCCACCTCAAAGGTAAGGATTTAAAAATGGACTTGAGTGTGGGTAATGTGTAACAGTTGGACCATTAATGGAGGAAAACGCTCAAAAGTGTCTTGACTTAACCATCTATGTCTTTCCATGGGCTTGACGTATTTGGTTTTAGTCTATTCTTGGGTATAAACGGATGGATCTGACTTTTGATTTGCTAAATTTCCAGGGAAATAACAGTCTGCACTTATTCCAAGTATGAATCGGTTCACTAACACAATCTTGTGCTTTCTAACCAAAGCAAACTGAGCACTTTAAACTCAAGCAAATTGCTCCGCACAGTAGGGGATCCAGTATCTGGCACAACGTTCAAACCAGTACGACCAAGGGGACAGTCCGGCAGAGGCAGAGAGAGACAGGCTTTTTTCAATTGGAGTTTGGTCTCTCTTCAAATGTTTTATTTTTTCCAGGGTGTTTACACGGCCTGATCAAAAGCACCCAGCTGGCACGGGCCCTTGTAACTGCAAGAGGAGGCCCTCTGATGCCTCTGCCATCACTTCCCCGTTGGCCAGCTCTCTCTCTTATCCCTGAAGCCCTCGCACGTTTAGGTTGAAGGTGCTCTGACAGTTTTGGCATAAAAGTCAAACCCCCATTGGACTTGTTTCGCTGTTCTGGAAGTCAAAGCTTTAAAATTTCTAGAGAAGACCGCACCCCGTTGCAATTAAGTTTCAAAAAGTTATTTTCGCAGGATCAGTATACGGATTTGAGGGCTTTAAAGCTCTAAAGGATGGATAGAGATGAGGTGATTTGGCGCCAATTTTTCCCAGCTCTTTTGTTGTTGCCACTTTAGCTGAAAAGGATGTTATCAAACCCAAATTTTTCAGAATAAGGGCATAAAGGCAGGCTAATTTTTTTTAGCAGCTGAGCTCAAAATTAAGCCTATCTACCAAGACTTAAATGTTTACCTTTCTGCTTATTTCTTTAGGAGTCGCCACAGCGAATCAGCTTTCACTGAATCGCACAGGTCATTTAGCAGAGATTTTTTACGCCGCATGCCATTCCTGACACAACTCTGTATTTTAGCCGGCTTGGGACAGGCACAGGGAGACCCAGAATTAGGCCCCCTTGAGGCTACACCGGTAGTCAGTAGTGTAACCACCAAAATGTAAATACTAAACATTGAATAAAACACAATCACCCCTCTTGAAAGTAATATTAAATATAAAATCTATCCTTAAAAGTGAAAGAAAAATGTCGGAACCACTAAGTGGGTTACAATGGACGTTTCCAATGGAGAGGTGGGTCATTTTACAGTGGATTGATTTGGACTTAAAAGGCAAACTAAGCCCAGTCTCAAATGTTTTCTATACAACTAAATCTGTACTTAAATTCCTCTAACTCTATGAAAACATGAAGTGACTGTGAAGTCTTTGCTGATTTAGCTTACCGTACTTCCTATTTGAGTTAACTTATCCATCCATTTTCAGGATCTACTGAATCCCTTGGGGGGGTGAAGGGCTTTCTCGACCCAACCCAGCTAGTGTTGGATGAAGCCGGGGTACACCCTGGGGTCGCTTATCTGTTGCAGGGCCACACACTGATGTACACCTAGGGGCAGTTAAGAGATAACAATTACCCTATGAAGCATGTTATTGTACCAAGGGAGGAATTCCCACTCACATGCCCGGGGGGGAACATGCAACCTGACACAGAAAGGTCCCAGCCTGGATTTGGACCTCAGGGCCTTCTTGCATGTGAGGTGAAAGGCCAACCACTAAAAAACCACAGTGCAGCCCTGAGTGAAATCACTGGGAGGTATTTTTTTTTAATGGGGCAGCAATCCAAAGGCTCTGTTTTAATTTAACCCTCAGTGGTTTAGTTTTCCGTCCCCATAAGCCTGCTCTGCCTCCCACACCATTGTTTACAATGATGAGACCTTCGACTTTCTAGCTATCATGTTCAAAAAAGGTGTTTTAGGAAGCTTATGGAAGCATCATCTGTATGAATCAAACTTCTAACTGTGTTTTGCAAAATGTACGTAGGTTGATGGAATTTCTTTTTAAAAGTCTGTGTAAGAAGTAAAATCTCTCAGTAATTGGGATACGATGGTGGGTAAATATAATAGGAAGAGATTCAAGTTTGGACACACCTTCCCATTCATTTGAATGAGAATGTGTGTCCAACTTTTGGTCTGTACTGTAGTCAAGAAGCCAAACATTAAACCCATGGAAAATAACTTAAAGTATTGTTAAACCAAACACATGTCTCCATTAGGAAAGCCATTCAATGTGGATCTAGTAAAGGTTTTTTTTTTTCATAACCTGTATGATACTTTCCAGGTGGGTCAAGGAAAGACAATCGCTTACTTTGGCTACTCAAAAGTACTGATGGCGCTCTCATGAGTCCCTGGGTGGTTCAGACTTCATAAAGCCATTAATAATCGGAAAAACGGTTGCCAAGACTGCTTAGTCACAGCATGTTGGGGGGTGGCTGTGGTGGTCCAAAGAAACCTTAATATATACAGTCAATGGCCACCTGAACTTGTTTGAGCAGCCAGACTTTATGTTTGTAGAGTTTTTTCCTCGATCACAAGGCTCACCCTAAAAGCCAAATGGTTGGGTGTTATTGGGAAAACGCTAAAATGTAGCGCTGTCGGACTGTGATATTTTTATGTGTTACTTACAAGGTTGGGAGTTAGCGTAGTCACAGGGATGTTTGTTGTAGCGTATCGCTGGCGTTTTTTTTTATGTATTGCTACCAAGGTTGTAGTTGCAGATATTGTGAATACTCTAATGCAGCTAATGTATAAGAAAAGGGACTATGTTTTTAAAAGTTTTTTACGTGTTACTAACTAGGTTTCGATTTAGCTTAGTCACAGTGATGTTTGTTTTAGGGATATCAGTCTGTTTTTTGTGGGTCGCAAACAAGGTTGCAAGTTGCAGGCAATGAGAATACGCAACCCGGCTAACGCTTTTAACATGGCTAGCCTGTAGCGCTTTACAAACAAGTTCAAGAATTACTGTGAACACGGTTAACAAAGTCTGACCAAGTGACAGACTAATCTCGACTTTTGTCTCGCTTAATGCGCCTTATATTTCGGTGCCTCTTATAAATGACGTCATTTTGAAATGAGACCATTCATAGACGATGCGCCTTTTAGTTCGCTGTGCCCTATAGTGCAGAAAATCAGCTCTGTACGACATATTTAAAACTGGTTTTATATGGACTAAGAAAGCGTAAGATTGAGATACAATCAACAAACTCAAAGGTCATCAAACCAAAACATTGATTTGATTAGACAGTAATGAGGAATGTGGGACATTTAGCTGAAAAATTGTTGTAATTCTGTAGAATGAATTTGCTCAAAGAAACAGTCTGTGTTCTCTTTGTTAAAGCCTTTCTATATTAAACTCTGGTGCTGCAAAGTGCTTTGGAAAGAGTAACTAAATTTGGCAGCCTTGTGTGCTTCTGGGCTTCTAGGAAGGCCTCCCACTGCTTCTGTGTTTCATGAGGATGCTGATTTCTGAGCTCTGTCATCCTCACTGCTTTCTCTATCAGTGTTTGGGACGATGTTCTGGGTTATGTCTTGTTACATGAAGGACATCAAATCCCTCCTGAAGGTTAAATTTAAGCAATCGGGTGCCATTGTTTTCATCATTTAAGATCGCAATGTTTTGTTCTTTCTTTAACCTGCAAACTCGTCTTCAAGGGTGCCCCTCGGTTGACAGCTTTTCCAACACTTTCATCCATCTTTGCCTTTTTTCTTCTGCTCCTACTTTTTTTTTGTGTTGCAATTCTGTGGCAATGCAGACAGAAAGAAAATGGCTAATAGCTGCTGTGGTGAAATGGGGATTCTTGTCAAACAGTATCAAACCAGTACACAGCTGTCTGGGGTGCCAGATTGTATTATTGCAACTGTAAAAGAAAAAGGATAAATATATAAAATAGTGTTTTTTAAATATTCGGTTACAGCTGTTCAAACTGTAGTTTCTGCATGAGAAGAATAAAGGTGCTTTCAGAGCAATGGAATCTGTTTACTTGCAAGAGAATCCTGGTATGGTTCAGTTACAGTGCAGGCAAACAATTAGGTGGACCAAAAAAGGAGAAATCAACTCAGTAAAGGGAGAGGGAGATGATTGGAGGGTATTTTGAAAGCAAAACCCAAATTAAATATGTCATTATTTTTGAGTTCTCTAATTGACAACCTGTCTATCATCCGCCCCACCTTTGTCCAATTGGAACCTTATGACCCCAAACAGGACGGGGTGGGTTTAGTAACTGGATGCAAAGATTCTCCCACGACAATGCTAAGGCATGGGATGTTTTGGTCTATGAGTTGTAACTAATTTATTAGTGACAAGGTGAAGAAGTACAGTACAGGTTCATCTTTTGCTGTCTCGTTGTTTCGCAGATGATTTTTTGGGTATTCGTACATCCTTTGTGTCCTGATTGGTCATGCATTCACTGTCAGTCAGCCCTCCGTGCGTTCTCCACTACAAAATGCATTGATTTTGCCACAATTACCTAAATCGTTAATCACAATCAGATCTTTGTTTTCATTTCATGATATTGGACTTATTTTACTATGAAAATTTAAACTTTGAGACTTTAATGAGAGAGAAAGAGGAAAAAATGTTTAAGTCTGTCTGAGAAACATGAGTGTAGTGTGGTAGTGAGGAGTTTTACTGCCTTAAAACATCTTAATCCCACTTTTTGATCTCACCTATCACAGGTTATTTTTAGAGCGTAACCCCTGGGATAAACAAGGAAACACTGTACAACTGTTGGGATACAAGAGCACTGGAATATTCGCTGTTTAAAACGATTTGAGTTGTGTTTATATAGTAGAATAATATTTTTAGTACTAACACTGTAGTAGTACCAGAGAAAGGTGGATTTTTCAAGTGGAAGTTTAATTGTTCTATCTTGTGGATGGATGGATGGATGGATGGATGGATGGATGGATGGATGGATGATGGATGATGGATGGATGGATGGATGGATGGATGGATGGATGGATGGATGGATGGATGGGTGGATGGATGGATGGATGGATGGAGTAGTAGCACACAACACTCTAAAAATTGAGTTTTCATTTCAACATTCTGTTTTGTGTCCATTTGTCCGGGTGTCTCATCTTTGTTTTCATATTCTTTTCTGCACGAGATCTGTGAGTTTGCAGGAGTTGCTATGGAAAAGTCAAAAAGTGTATTTAAAAAGCAGATGGATGTGGGATTGTTTGCGTGAAGCGTTAGGGCAAGGAGGATTTAGGGTCAGCAAAGTGGGCCCCTGTCTCTTTGTGAGCAGATAGAGGTTAGTTTGTCTTATGGTTTTTCCCACATGACGAGTATTGTGTCTTGGCTTTGGCTGCTGGACATTCCAACAGTGAGAGTGTGTGTACTTGAGGGGAGGGGGGGGGTCTACGGTGGCTATGTATGAATTAAGAGGCCCCTGATGTGGTGAGAGAACGTGATAGAGATCAGCTTCAGGCTCACGGAGGGGAAGTCTGGGCTATCTCACCCTTCCTCAGGGCAGCCCACTAGGACGCATATCACATTATGACAGACCCCCTTTTACTGAGGTGACTCACACAGAAGCGTGTCCACACTGAACTGCAATGAGCAGAGCAGCTCTGGGCCAGACAAGAATGTACATGTTTACTGAGGTTTTGCGCTGCTGTGTCAGTGTTCGGACAAATGCTGGCTCTAGTGTCAGACTCCTCCCCCTTACACACAGCTTGTGTGTCCTGTGGACGTTCATGTTTGCTGCCGGGATCAGCTGCAGGTCAGCCAGGTCAGGTTCTCTGGACCTGTTTCAGAATCCAGCAACTCTTGCTTTTAGTCACATTTCCAGAGGGTTGACCTGCATGGGTGCTGCAGGTTTTTGGGTTGTCCGGGCTTCTTAGGGGACCGCAGGCGTGTTTTACAGTTCTCTTGAGGCCCATACAACCACCTTAAGAGTCACAAACATGGAACATACAATTGTTGTACTTGTGATAAGTGTATAGTGTAGTTTTTCTAAAGTGACTTTGTTGAAGGGTGTCCTTACAACCCATTAATCAATACTAAGGAACGAAAAGTACTACTCTCTGCTAACTAGCATGCTGCATGCATAAGGTGTGAGATGATGGATGCCCACGCATGACAGTACTTAATTTGCCACAACCTGCTTTTCCTAATTCTTTATTTCAGATCAACAATTTATCATGATCAGAGCTCAAGGCATCCTTGCGCATTCATAAGATTTAAAGGTTTAGAAAAATGAACAGTTTGGACACACCTATGCCTCACTCACTTCACCATGAAGCTGCCAAACAAATCCAGGCATTTGACACGCGGCCAAGAACCAGGGCTGAACGCGAGTTCTGAACAACGCGCTTTTAGCAAACGACAGCCACTGGACTGTCGGCACTTAAGACATTTTAGTGCATGTCCACCCTCTACAGTTAGAAGAGGCTTGATGCAAAATGTCAAAGTGGAGCAAATCTCGTGAATCTTGCTCCAGGCCTTTTTCTTTCACAGCTCTATTCTGATATTAAAAGACTGGGTGTCATATAATTCCTGGCGGGCACAAACCGCAATTATTCATTTTCTTCCTTCATGATCAATTTTCAAACGGTTGGCACTTCAGGGAGTTAAAAAGGGACGACATCCATACGTCACTACCAAATCCAAGTCCCTGAATGGTCAAAGTTCAACCTGGTTTGACTGTCGACGCATGCTCAGACGGTATTTTTGTGCGTAGAGCCATGAAACAAACTTATAACCTTGCAGAAAAGTATCAGAAAGATTTCTCTATGGCTTCCTGGAAAACGTGTCTGTACGCGTTTGCATAGACATTTCATTGAAAGTGGTTGCTTAAACGCTTGTTGACGAGGCAGGTGTGATTGTAGCTTTACTCATGGTTACGTGTTATCTAGGTGTTCTCTATGACCTGGATCACTCTTGTAGAAAGAACCGTGCAGTAGCTTTTTCATTCTACCAGCTTACTGATTAATCTACAACCTTGCTGCCTGCGTGCTCCATACAGATTTGCCCATTCGTTAGCCCATATCCACCTGTAAGGGCAGTAGTGACTAAAAGTTCAGTGGCAAAACGCTTAGAATTTTGACTGTGCACGGGGCTTTGGCACGCAGCCTACCATGTAATGTATTTGCTCATATACCCCTTCCCTCCCATTAGACCATCTCCTGACAGACACAAGACCCCAACATGCCTCTCTTGGGTATTTATTCGAGAAGCTGCTCTTCTTCCCACCTGGACAGATAGATGAATGTTTGGGTGGCAAACAGTTATCTCAGCTTTCGAGTAGACTAAGACCCATAACACTTGATTTGTTGTCCTGCTCACATGTTCACAAGCATCATCTGCTATCACAAACTAAACACAACCCTGTTGTACGTCCCTAAAAGGCCTTAAAAAAAGAGGTCCCAGCCTCAGTTTCAAAGCCGTGGAACAGAAATCCGTCACTCATCAGGAGGAAGAGGAAGGGAAAACAGGGCTAAGGTTTCACAGGGTTTTACATCAGCAGTGACTTCCTCACAGTTTTTGTAACCCAAGAAAGTACAAGGAAATGACGTCGGCCTGACATTTCCCGAGAAACATTCCAGCTCAGTACACATCGTCGGCAAATTAAAAAAAAATCAGGTCATTCCCAGGAGTGTAAAACGGCTACCTTCTGTCATCAGCAAGCGTTTTTGACCCATGCCTGTCGCTGCTGTCAATCACCTGCTCGCTTTTCCCCACAGTTCCCAGCGCTCAGATATAAATAGCTCCTGCTGACCTGCTCCGTGTTCTGCTTTTTTCTTTGCAGATCCGTGTGGACGGACCGCCTCACGGCGGCGCCCAGTACGAGACGGTACCGGTCATAAAGGACGGCAGCCCGGTCCTCAGAGACATGGCCTTCTCCCTGGACCGCAGCTTCCTCTATGTCATGTCTGAGAGACAGGTAGGGGTTGGGCGACTCACCCAAATCTGCCCCACCCACCAACAGCACTACCTCATTACACAAATGCTCTGACGGACGGACGGATGGTTTCAGCTGTAGGAAAAGTGCACACATGCAGATGTTTAAATTTCAGGAGAAAGTGCCGCTGCTCCAGCAGAGCCCGGGATGGCTTCACCTCCACACATCCACCAGCTACTGTTGGCTATAAATAACCTGCACGGCACACCGGGGGTTGGGGGGGGGGGGGCATCCTGACAGCGTTTGATAATGAAGGAGAACAATGAGTTCAGGGACAAAGAAAGAAACGGAGAAACAAGAAAAAGATGAGGTAGACGGAGAGTTGGAGAGAGGAGGATGGGAGGGAGAGTAATGAGAGAAAGAGGGACATCTGGCGAAAAGCGGAGTGCAAGGTCATCCCTTCACACCTCTAATGAAGTGACACAGCATTGCGGGCCGGGTTGGAAGCAGCTGATGGCCATCAGTGCGGCCTGACACTCTCTGTAGGTAGAAGGGACAGGGTCGGGCAAGTGTAGAAGGGGCACAAGGACGGAGTGGAGGTCAGGGAGAGAGTAGATGTGGCTGGAGAGGGAAGGGATGACAAGACGAGGAGTGGCCTGGGAGACGGACAACGTGCCCTGCCGGTGGTCCTGACTGATAAACATCCTTCGTCCTTAAGCCTGTATCTGAATTCTTCCCCACCCCTTACAACTTCTCCCTATCCCTTCAATTGTAGGGACATTTTGAGGGATAGAGGTGTCCTAGATAGTTTTTAGAACGCATTTCTTCACGTAGGTGTGCTTGCATGTGAATGTATGTAAAGACTTTTTGTTTCAGCATGACTTTTTAAAGTTTTAAAACAGATGCTATCCATTTTTCTGAGCGCTGGCGGCTACTCACCACGTGGAAAACCGATTACTATTGATGATGCCATCTAGTGGAAGTGAGGTTTGAGATTAGAAGTCTACTCTGTTTGGATGGCTAAATGTATGGGTAAGGAGAAGAATTTGAATTTGGCCAAACTCTTATCCTTTGTCGCTGCTCGTAAACCCTCATTCTAGCAACCGCTTTCAACGATAGTCGATGTAAACACACACATATGTGCGTTACGGGCTTCCGCATTCAAAAGTCTTGCATCCACGTGCAGCAAGTCCAATTTTCTGTACGTACAAAACTTACAAAATGCACGACGATTGAATGCACTCAAAAGTTATACCAGTTGAACTTTGACCAATCGGGGATTCGAGTTTGGTAGTAATGTAGGCGTAGCGTTCTTTTGAGAAGAGGCAACCGTTTGAAAAGCAATAATGAACGTGAAATTATTGATTGTGGTTTGTGTCCAGCCAGGATTTGATCAATTCTATGACACAAAGTCTGTCATATGTTGCGAGATTTTCACCACTTCAACATTTCGCACTAAGCTTCTTCCAACTGTAGGTGGCGGACGTGCGCTAGTATTGGATAGCAACGGTCCAGTGTAAAGGCGTGTACATAATCCCACGTTCAGCGCGATCTTGAACACGGTGTGTACGCAGCTTTATGCTATGTTCACACCAAGCATGGGTTGCGTGTCCTTGACTGAACGTTCTTGTACACGTGGTTAGCATATGGTGTTCATGCTCGACACGAAGGGAGGGACTTCCTTTTTTTTCTTTTTCTACAGTTTACTAGCTAATGACCACCACCTACAGTTGAAAGAGGCTTGGCGTGAAATTGCAAAGCGGAGTAAATTCTGTCTAGGCAAAAACCGTAATTATTCATTTCTCCTCTATGATCAATTTACAAACAGTTGGAACTTCTGTATATTAATAGGGACGCCATCCTTAAGTCACCACGAAATCAGGGTCCCTGACTGATCAATGGTCAACTTGGCCTATCTTTAAGGTGCGTTCAATGGCCACGTGTTGTTTATATAACACCCAAAAACTGTTTCATAGTTATGCATGAACGTATTTGCGCATTTTCATCAACTTTAATTTGGTATCGGTCGTCTGCGTGTTGCAGAGGGCGGTGTAAACATAGCTTCACATGTTACCAATCAGACAAACGGCCATTTCCCAGAGCAATTGAACGATTTACCACGGTAAAAAGTTGCTCTCTGGCCTCCAGCAGACGATTAAAAGTTAAAGCCGTCATTCGCCGTTTCAAAAGAAAGTAAGAAAAACTTGCTGGATCAACACAAGGAATCGTTATTTATTTATTTATTTGTTTGTTCAATTTTAAAGATTTCTTTTCATTTTATAAAAAAACAAAACATCAGTACAATACAAATAAAATTATAACAGTTAATGAATGAAAAGGAGCAGAAAAGAAAAGTTATATTATCTGATAATAATCTGACTCAGAGACGAATCATCTCAACGCTGACAGCCTCAGTTTGAAATATCCAAATAACGATTTAAGCATCTTAAATATTAAACTGAAAGCGGAATCGTAGCGGTGCTGAAGAAGAGTTTGCTCTCAGTCTGAAGGTGCGCTCCCCAAATTTGCCAAAGTCTTTATTCCCACTCATTCCCCAGATGAAACAGGCTTTTGATGGGCGCCGCTAACTCGCAATCATCTGAATGAGAGGCCATGGCAGCGAATTATTATTAGTATTCATCCCGCAGCCTCTCCAGCAGAGGCAGGGGAGGATGGAGGCAGACGCACGTCTGCTTTGAAGATGCTGCCCTGAATGTTCAAGGGTACCACTCCGTTTTTTTTTTCATACCTGGGGAGGGTAACTAGATGTGGATCCAGACTGCCTTGTTTCTGAACCAAAATCCTTCAGCGTTTCTTTGACCTTTGGGGGTTTAACGTCCCCCTGATTGGCGGGAGTTGCATCCCGGACGTGGATGGGTGTCGTCTGAGCTTGTTCCTGCGAGGTTGACCATTCAGGTTTGAAGCCAGGACGCGTGGTGACGGAAGGCGGCAAGAACAAAAGCAGTTTGGAGGAGGCTTTATCAAACATGAACCTAGGCAGATTTGGCTCCAATTGCATGTCCTACTCTGATTAACAAAGGAGTCCTCTGTGTCTGTCTGGCACGGTGGGAAAAAGGAGAGAACGGAGGGAGTAGGGAGGGAGACCGACCCTGGAAAGGAGGAGTAGACACAGAAACTGGGAGGAAAGGGTGTTATTTGCTCGGCAAGGCCGTGCTCCGTAGCTACTGCTCTCCTCCCTGCTCTGTCGGTGAGAACTCAAGGATGTGCCACATTCTCATTGATAAAGAAAAATACACACAATAGTTACTTCCTTTTGGTCATTTTTCATACATTTAATAGATGAAGCCAATTCCCAGCTTTTAGCACAGTGAAAGAGCCGAAACTGAATTTCCCTCGACTGTTTTTTAGTTTTATAAAAGACGGCCAAAGATGTGATGCAATGAAATGTATAGTAGAAAACAAATGAAGCCAAGTTGGTGAAGGGAGTTAGGTGATAGCCGGCAGTGGAAACGGCCTCAGATGAACCGTCTGAGGTCAAAGATCATTCATGCCTTGGTCACAACTTCTCTTACGACTAGATATGAGCAAACCTGCATGCGGCAAGTCTGTAGAATGAAAAGGTTCAAGCACCTTTTTCTCTACGGGCATGCTGCAGGCAACAGGTCGATTATACAGCACGTATAGGGGACAGCAGGGTAAACTAGATGAGAGGCAGGCACGCTGTATCCCTTGTTTTATCTTATGGGGTCCAGATGACCCCACTCCCAATGTTAACGTGCCTTGGAGGCAGCAGGATTTATTTTTTGTTTTTTGCTAACTAATGAAAAATCTGCTAATGGGGTCGAAATTGTTGACTTATTTGACTGTTTTTACAGTTTTCACTCCCACACAGAAGATCATAATTTATCATCTGCAAACATATCTAACAGCTCCCCGATGGTGCTGCCTGTTGTTTCCCAGATGAAATGACAATAGCATCCCCGTTATTAATGGGGAACTGACTCGATGTGTGCTTTCTTTTCTTTTCTAACCATGCATTGCTGCTCATGCAGGATGTTGCAACTGAAACCCCTGCATCCCTAATTCTTAGATTGTTAACCACATGGGAACGCCTCGAGCACACATGGTGGTAAAAGGAGGGTAAGTTAAAAGCTGCTTTGAGGAACTCCTCTCCTCCGGCCTTTCTGGTGCTCCGTCCGTGTCATATGTAATGCGCTTTGAAACGTCCTGCATTCTTCAAACAACTCGCCGCGTTTTAATTTTGCATCAAAAGCTGCGGATTTCAAACTGAATTTATTATTTTATTTTCTCGCAGACACGCACATACACACACAAACTTCACGGCGTCGGTACAGATCACCTTGAGGAGGAAAAAGCGCCGGCTTTTGTTCTCCGTCCATCCATCCATGGGTTGCTCTCTCCACCAGCTCCGACAGTGATTCAGTTCGACAAGGTCACGGTTGCAGATGTTCCATTCAAATGGTGGCGTATGTAAAAAGCAGAGTCGTCGCTGCTGCTCATGCAAATCGCTCGTTTCAGCGGCGCGTGACCGAAACAAGGAAACAAATGACCCTGGGGTCATTTTTGACCCCATGACCGGTGCCATATTTGCATGCTTTGCTTGGACTGCTGTAGTTGCTTATTTTGGTGAATCCAGAATTTATTGTTGCTCCTTGGTTTATGAATCCATCAGTTCAGCCCCCCAAAAGAAAGATAAACTACCCCCAGGTATCAAATGGAGTCTCGTGGGGCCGCCAGCCTCTGATGCCTTTTCATTTCCTTTGTGATGCTCCGTGGAGCTGTGGTTCTCGGCTCTGAGCAGGAGGCCGAGCGCCCGCTCCACGCAGGGGAGAGTCGGTAACTGCATTATTCGGGTTGCTTCGGTCAGCAGCCGCTAAGCACAGAACGGGCTGTAATGTATTATTCATGGGAAACAATCAAGATTTAACGTCGGGGAAAAGAGCTTTGAAGTGAAAACCTGTGGCGTGGCTTTCCTTCTGCCTTTTTATGGCTTTTTTTTCCAAAATAAAACACCTTTGAAAAGAAGAAAAATTAAATATTCAAGATAAAACAGAAGTTAAAAGTTGTTTTTTTAAATTAAAAAGAAGCAGGTGTTACAAAAGTCAATGGTTTTGTTTATAGTCCCACTACAATCATCTTTTGATCTACTGTAAAAGTGTTCCCAGCGGTCTTTAAATTATTGTTATGCTGTTTTTAGGCTAAATCCAAAAAGCTGTGCGGCACACTGGTTGTAAGAGATGGTCAGATGGTCAGGTGTGCCGTGGGAAATTACCCATTCACTGATCTAAAAACATTTTCCGTCTCCAGGATATCAGCTCTGTGTTCATCAAAACAGGCCTAATAAAACACTGAGAAGTTAGGAATACGAAAGATTGTAAAATACTTTTTTCTTTGTGTTTATTTGATTCTAATAAATACTTTTTGATAAGAATAACGGTAACGTGATTTAGCCATAGCTTCAGCTCTGTTTTTGGAAAAGTCCCGCCCCTTCAACTCTCTCTGCCAATCATTCTTGGGGGCTTATCATCAGTCTGACCAATCAGAAGTGTTTAAAGTCTTCACTTCTTTGTTCTGATTTAGCTCATAAAGTCTCTCAATTCCAACAAAAATAACAGCTAAAGCTTGTCTTTAGCGGTGTAGCTTTCCACAGAATCCGGTGTCAGACCGTGGAACAAATGAACAAAACTATGAAGCTCAGAGAAAGGAGTCTGTCTGCCATCTGCTGCAATTTTTAGCACATCTCCCATGATGCATCGGGTCAAAGTGACAGCGCCTCAGCATAAAATGAGTCTTCCCTGTTAAACGTCTTGAAACCACAACGAACAAACATCAAACAGTTTTTAAATCTTCTTGATGAAATCAGAGGTGAACAGTTTAGTTCTAATTCAAGGTTTGTGTTTATTAACAGACAAACATCCCAGAGTTTGGTCCAAGTCATTTTTCTTACTAAAACACTTCTAATAAGGTCTGGATTATTTTATATGTTAAATTTAAGAAGAAGAAATAAAACAAGTAAGAAACAGGATTAAGGTGAAGTGGCCAACAGACACAATTAAACTAAATTCCAACAATTTAATTATCTAAAAAGAAATACAACATTTTTGTTAAATTTTTCAAAGACTTCATTTTTTATTAAGACAAGAGAAAAACTCAAAAAATTCAACATGTTCACTTGCAAACAAGGTTGGGAGCTGCATATGTTGTTAAAATGCAAATGTGGCTAATGCTATTAATGTGGCTAACGTATAGCGGTTTCGGACTGTGTGTTTTTTTTACATGTTACTAGCAAAGTTGGGAGTTAGCGTAGTAGTCACAGGAATGTTTAATGGTATCAGTCTGTTTTTTTTATGTGTAGCAAACAAGGTTGGGACTTACAGGTATTGAGAATAAGCTAACATGACTAGTGTTTCTAACGTGTAGCGTGTTACTGACAACTTCTAATGTTACAGTGAATGCAGTTAAGCCTGACTGATGGTCTGACCCTTTTGTCTCGCTTAATGCGTAGTTCGGTCCGCCTTATAAATGACCATATTTCAAAAATAGACGGTGTGCCTTATAATCCGCGGCTGCGCCCTGTAGTGCGGAAATCACTGTATGTGTCCTCCATCATGAGAAAAATGCCACAAGTACATTTAAAAAAAAACACATTTTCCTCGGAGTGGGTCTGTAACGGCTGCGCCACACAGGAGTGGATAATAGACCACATGTTCCTGTGGAAATGGTTTTTCTCTAATTTCTAATTTCTCTCTTTATAAGGATAACGCGTTAAGTCATGCTAGCATGACCAGCTGAAGGATACTGAGCTGGCCATAGGAAAAAAAAAAGTCTAACATTTCATGGACAGATCCTCCCAAAGCGTTCAGCCATGTGCTGCTGTCACTCTTCAGGACTCCCTTGGCTTTTGAGCAAACATTAAACTGTGTGGCGAGCTTTAAATCCTCGTCCTCCGTCCACTTTCATTTTGTCTGGATTGGAACGGCAGCATTACAGCTCACAGATGACAACATGAAAAGACTGTCTGAGGCCTGCTTCTCTTTTTTGTGTGTGCTCAGCTGTGAAATTTGAAATGTATGCATGACTTCTTGTTTTTTTTTCTCCAAAGAGGTTCTGCACTCAACCTTTACCTCCCTTTAACCCCACCCCCTGTCATCTCCCCGCCAGCCGTGTTAGGATTCTCCATTCTCCATCACCTTTTCCTCTAAGTTAATTGTTAGTTTATTGTTTGCCAGGATGGGCTTAGTGGCTATTAGGACTAGAGCAGCAGGGGTTTGCTTAAAATCTTAAGAATAACAAACATGCTACTGGGATTTTATTGTGAAGAAACCTTAAATCTGGAGGGGGGCAGGTACTAATATGCAAAATCCATTAACCTAAACATGCATTTCCATTATGAACTATTAATTGCTGCTTGTTAATATTATAATTCATTATTTTTTGTTATTTATAAGAACAATTTGTTTGTCTTTATAACAAAGAAAGGACCCAAAAAGCAGAAACAGCATTTATTGTTGTCGCACCAGACGTGGACCCATGTGTTCCAAAAGCAGGATGGAGCGCCGCCCTACTAGTAATAAGTGTATTCATTGTATAGTTTCTACTTTTTTGGGGGGCTTCTACCTTCAGTCGTCACGCAGGAAGATTTTTTGTGGCCTTCGATAAAAGAGAGCCAGAGCAGGTTCTTTGAGGATAAAACGTTGTCTAGGAGAAAAGGCGCTTTCAAGCTAAGAGGACAAATGCTTACTTTGTCGGACCTCAAGGACTGGATAAAGTCCTGTGCCTTATTTGCAAGCAGGTAAATGCAATGCTCAAAGTATTCAATATAAATTGTCACTATATTACAAATTATAAAAACTATGACAAATTTACCGGCGCAACAATAAGCTCCAACAACTACAACGAGGCTATTCTGTACAGCAGATCTTTTTAAAAATGACTACATCCAGTGAATTTGTAACAGAAGCTAGCTACGTTGTGGCTTTGGAAATGGTCCAGCGTAGCCAGCCCTTCAGTGATGGAGAGTTTGTAAAAACAATGTATGCTAAAGAAAGTCTGTCAAATGAA
The DNA here is from genome assembly GCA_037389245.1 of Oryzias sinensis. Lineage (NCBI taxonomy): Eukaryota > Metazoa > Chordata > Actinopteri > Beloniformes > Adrianichthyidae > Oryzias > Oryzias sinensis. The sequence goes on from CM074492.1 coordinate 21,819,628, forward strand.
ACTATTATCAGACGAGTAGAAGATCTGGGCAGCAACCTCCGACTGCAACTGGGAAAATATCTGGAGGGCCTGGATAATTGTACAAATGACACTTGGTCATTGAAGTTATTAAAAATAACTTTTTCTGTTTATCCATTTTTTTTCACCAAAATTGGCCCCTCCAATCTAATGTCTGGTTCCTAATTTGGCCCTCTGCTTCAAAAACTTTGAGAACCCCTGCGCTTACCCTTTGATACAAGATCTTTAGCTCCAGTGTTGGCATTCTTTTGGCTATCGTAACTTTTCAACCATTTTGTTGTGGAGTAAAGCAAAATGAGTTGGTTCACGTTGATCGTATAATCATTCAATAAAAGTTCATTGTGTCTGCAAAGTTAACTGACTTCTTAAAGACACAGTTTGTGTTTGTCACATACCTTACATGTTTCGGCGGAATCACTTCCGCTAAGTCTTGTCTTTTGGGTGAACCAGTTGTTGCCTGTGTTTTTTATATGGTTGGAGGCGGAAGTGATTCTGCCGAAACATGTAAGGTATGTGACAAACACAAACCGTGTCTGAGAAAAAATAACTTTAAAAATTCGATCGTATAAACAGTTGAAGAGTTATGCTATGTCAAAGACATTTGAGTGTCGCCGGTGTTAAAGGGTTAAGTTACGTATCTGCATACATCGAATGTGTCTACTTACGACCATTTTTGTTGGAATTCAGAGACTCATAATAAATAAAGACAGAATCTGTTTTTCATGTGGGATAAGCGACGCATGTTGCTTGGCTTGGGACACGCCGCGTGTTTTGGCGCGTGATCCCACTCTCAGCATCGCTTTTCCCAAAGATTGAAAGAGTGGCCACAGTTCAGTTGTGTTGCTCTGTTTTTCAACAAACCTTGACAACAGACAACATCTTTGGGACAGCGAGCCATCAGTCAGGCAGCAGAAGCCGGTTTTGATAGATAGGCCGTCATGCTTTATCTGAAATGTAAGCACAACAATGGCTTTTTTTTTTTTGACAGCTGGAGGGGCTCAGGCCAGCAGATCATTTGCTTGGTTGCCTCTGCAACCAGGCGCTATGTTGTCAAAAGACGGCCAGAGCTGCAGCTCCAAACCTCAGCTGCAGGGTTTTCTTTCTTTCTTTTTTTTTTGGAAGACAGTCTGAGTTAATATTGACAGGCAGACAAATTGGGATAAATTCCTCCGTCAATACACTCGTCCAATGGTATCGACGAGCCACTTAGGGTTAGATCACCAAGAAACCGTCGTTTACCTGATTCTTCAAACGCTCTCAATCTGGTGTTTGCTGGGATTTACCACTGATGCAATTCCATAAAAGTACTTTGCAAAACAAAAATATTCCATCTTTTTTAGCTTAACTTTGCTGTATCAATAACATTTTATTTTATCTTTTATTTACGTTAAAGACGCAGAAATGAGTCCCATTTATGGAGCTTTTGTTATAAGGCTTTTGGTTTTATTACAATTTTGGATAAATTTGATTAAAAAATAGTTTATCCATTTTTGCCCACTTAAGTTTCAGGAAGATCTATGTGTCTTTTTTTTTTAACAAGCCCCCATTTCCTGCCTCAAACTCACCTGTTTGACGGCTTCTCTGCACACGTGTTGCCCCTCACGCTCCATTTGCTTCATTTAATCGTCATGCCATTTCTCTGCGAGTGCCCTCCCTCCGCTTTATGAGGTCAGGAACGGCAGGAAGTTAAACACTTGACTGGGTTTGTTCATCAAACATAACAGAAGCCCCTGCAGGTCAGCTGGGGGACCCTCTGCAACAAGCAATGCTGGCACATCGTCCATCTGCCTAACTTTTCATTCTTATCATGACCCACATATGCCCGTCCACCTCCCCCCCCCCCCCCTGTTCTGGTAATGTTTCACATGTTTGGATGAGAAGGTCTATTTGCCCCTTCTGCTCATGCCCACCGAACCACAGCCCCCCCTCATTTGCATGACTCCCCAAACTGGCATTGTTAATTGACTTAAGCCAGGATTAGTGTTAATCAGGTTTCGTGCCCTGGAACCATTGGCCAATCCTAACCTCATTATTTGATAGCAGCACGCGTCCTGTCAGCCCCATCAGCTGTTAATTATGAGGAGCCCAAACACACCGGTGTCCCAGCCTGAACCCCTTCCTGCCCCCACCCCAATTAGTCCATGCATTTGTTGTTTTATTGTAGATCAACACAAAGGAGGGTTCCAGACATGATTCATACACATGGAGGTCTTTGTGTTCATTTTCTTGTGCTAGCGATCTATGTTTTGCTGGGTTGCTAAGCTCTACCGCCACGACCTTAAATTCACGTACCAGGCGTGTGGCACGTTCAAAAAAAGCTGAGCGGGTTTTGAATCTCTATTCCAATATGAAAAGGTTTAATGTCATGGAATTCCGGTTGTAAATATTCAGTTCTCCTCCATGCGATATGGCCTTTTTTGTAATTCGATATCGGATCTTTTCCCGATTTTCCCCGCATAGGTGATTGTTCTCCACCGTGCCCCTTTCATGTCATATGTGGTGCCTTGTGCCAATTCGGCTACAGATTGGCTGTTTTTTTAGCTATGTTTTTTGGTGACTGTGATTTTGTTCGCCTCGGAGAGACTGGCATTTTTCATATACGGCTGGATGTCTCTATTTCAGATGTTGGAATAGGTTTGTGGTGCTGCTGCTGCCTTTGCCTGCGATGGGCTTTGGGCAAATGTTGCAGCGTGGGTCTCTTCCCCCACATCTGTACAACGTAAGCCCACACCAGTTCCGGCAACAGATGATTTATTCGCTTTCAGCGGGAACAAACTTCCCACTCTCACCGGCAGCTTCATGCTGTCGCTAACTGTTTAAATTGGTGCTTTCACGATGTTGTTGTTTATTAAGCTTGCTTGTACCGCCGTGTGAAACTAACTCTACGGAAGCTCTGGAGAGCCAAAAATCGCCATTACACAAAAACTCGATTTAGTTATTTTTGAAATGCGCCCTAACAAAAAATTCAAATTAATTCATTCAATCGATTTTTCTTTGGCCTAGTAGGAGTTAGGTCATCTAGACCTAGACAGTACTTAACCTTTTTTCTTCTATGATTTGTGATCTTCACTGGTTTCCATGGATTACATGAAATCCTCTCCACCTTTATCCACCTTTGTCATGGTAGGGAGAACACGTCAATGTAAGGATGGGGTCATCTAAGATGCTGGGGTTAAAGAATGCAACCAATACCTCCTAACTAGGCTGGTCATTGATTTGTCTAGGTTAACTGGTGTGGCTTTGAACATACATGCGGTAGCCCACGTAATTACCGAGAACAGTCATAAAATCTTCGTAGAATGTGAGAAATTTGAATACAGATGCCGGGCCTTTTATATATGCTTTTGTGTTGACTTTTATTGAAAGTGAATGTCAATAGGTCAACAGCTTAGATATTTTCATGCCGTCCACCTGTGTGCCACATACAGTTTTATTATTTCTTCTCCGCTGACATTGCATCCACCCGTAAAGGCAGTTGTGACTTACTCAACTCCGGTTGACCTAACAAAGAGGTTTTGGCTAAATGCAAATGAACTCTGAGCCAATGGTTCCCTTGATCAATGCTAGTGGATCAAAAGATGTAGGTAATGAATGGGCTACGTTGGTGGCACCCACCCCTTTAACTAAGCTACAGTTGTAGTTGCACAGCACTTACAGACGATTCGCTTTGCTCAACTGTAAGAATCAATTCTAATCATACGGATCGGGGTGGAATCCACCAGACCGTCCCGGTCTGAAAGGACCTCTGGATATCAGAGTAGGCGTTTCGAGACCTGCCTCATAGTTTGTGTCTGACTTTTTGATCATCCAGCAGTGCAGACTCCAGCCCTCTGGCTGCTCCAACCCCTCTGCGGGCATCTTTCACCAGTCTTGTGACATAATAGGAGATAATGGGTATACCTGATCCTGAAAGAGTCTGACACCTCTGCTTCTGTCTGCACGAGTCCACCACTAGCCACTTACCAGTTGCCCGTCACAAAGACTAAAATGATGCATGCTTTGGAGGTTCACCACAGAAACAAAAGAAAAAAAAAGCAATCGTTTGGGATATCAGCGCGAATAATATGTCAGTCAAAGTGCTAAAAATGTGCTGGAAATGCCATTACTGTCATGCGGCAGGCCAAATTTCAGCTCTAACACTGTCAGCATTTTCATGTTAATTTCAGAATAAATCAACCCTTGCTGTCTCCATGCACTCTGTGCTTTAATATGACTCAGTGTGTAATTAAAAAGGTGTACTTAGTACAGTTTATGCATGCACACTTTGAAACTGTGAATGTGAGCCAAAGGAACAGTCCAGCGAGCCATCCTGCTGGAATAATCAGCTCTATAATTAAGAGCTGTGAGTACATCAGTCGCCTTCATACAAGCCCTATACGCCCCCCCCATCAAACACACACACACACCCCATACCACACATAGACACACTGAAAGCGACCACCTCCACCCGGTCGGTGCCTTTTTCACTCTCGCATCTTTTCTGCCTCTATAATGGCCCGTTGTTGTCGCTGCTGAGGCAGAATGCTCTGTGACATTTACTGTGAGGAAGTAATGGCTGGGCTAGTCCTTCTAATTGTAAACTGGTATAATAATTATTTACAAGTCTAATTAAAAGCCTGGAGGTGTCAGAAAAGAAGCAGGACTTTCCAGTGGGCGATGACAGGCTTTGTCAGAGAATTAAGACGAAGAAGGGAGTAAAGCTGTAAGAAGTTGGGTCTGTAATTGAATGGTGGGAACCACGTTTGAATATCCATCTACCACACTCCTCCCTCCTCCTTTGCTGTTCTGTTTTTTTTTTTTTTTTTATGCCAGATGCAAACTTAAGGTGGGCAACAGTCAACGATTAACAGCTCTGTGGCATTGAACTAGCTATGAATACATCCCGCATAGGAAAAGATAAAAGAAATTAGGACTTTAATTGTTGACAAAGGAGCTCACAAGCGGCATACAACAAAATAAATACAGTTAGTAGCTCAGGCGGAAGGCTAGCCGACTTATGCATTCTAATTATTCTGGGGTGTTTTCAATGGATTACTGACTTCCTGTTCAGGGTCTTTTCTCGTTTTTTAGTTTGTCTCACTTCTGGTCCATTGATGATATATCTGGATTTGCTGGAGAGCTACATTTCTAGGTGGACCAGAGTTAGAAAAACAGTTCAGATGAGACCTTAATTTTTTGACACCTGCAAACCAAGTAAATAAATGCTAGCTCAAATTTTGATGGTGGAGACACTCCTGCAATTAGACTTAAAAGGTTAGATTGCAAAATCCTAAATTCTCTCATTGGTTCTTTACATTTTGTACCTTACATCCCTAAAGATCAGGATCGTGCTGTGTAATGCCCAGACACCAGACTCGGAAATGCAGGTTTGTGCAACGCTTTCAAAATACAGAAATCTACTGAAACTTTCTTATACTCATAATTTGGGCTTCGTTACAAAACCTTTGTGCTCCTTGCTCCTTCCTCTGATCCTTTTTCAGGCTCTACATACTGTCTTGCCAGACATTAACGCGTAAAAGTTAAGAAGCCGAGTTCAAAGCTTTTGCCCGTCAGGGACTGGGATTTGTTAGTGCTCGTTTGGTGAGTGTCTTATTTAAAAACTTCGAAAGTGCTTAACCCGCTTGGAAATTGATCATGGAGAGAAATTAATAATTGGTTTGTGGCGACCAGAATTCTATAACACCAAGTCTTATGTATTGGAGACAGAACTGGCAAAGTGAAAGCCTAGAACACGATTCACAAGATTGGACATTTCCCACCAAGCCTCTTCAAATTGTAGATAGCGAGAGACCAGTGTGAACACCGTATACTAAAAGCACAGGCAAGACCCAAGTTCCTGAACACGCCACACATGCTCTGTGTGTATGTGACATTAGTGTCCAAGCACCCTGCTGCATTTGAGAAAAACCAAAACAGTATCTTAACAATCAAAGTAAACAAGAACAAAAGCCATTGGAACAGTCAGCAAGGGGGACTGACTATTACTCTTTGATGTGTTCTTGAAGAGTTACCGACGACTCATTTTGCAACATGAACAGCGCTGCTGCACTGAGGGCCATTGTCACATGCACCCACACCAGGGGTTTTGCCTGCCACAGGTTGGGTTGTCCTGGGCCGTGGAGGGAGATTAGCAGAGAGGAGGCGGCGGTTCAAAGCATCTTAAAGAGGCGCCAGGTGTGTCTTGTAGTTCCCCTTGATCCTTGTTAAAACACAAGATTGTCTGTGTGTGGCAAGTGTGTGCAGTATACTTCGTAGAGGGCTAAAGTAAATGCATGCGGTAAGTTAGTGGCTTACTGTTATAAAAGTCCTTTTGCCACTTTAGTCATTAATAAAATGCATAATGTACTAAAATGTACTTGCTTTCTTGCTGACCATGCACAGATGCCAAGCTGCCTGGGTGTATGGCAATGCATGAAGTGCTTGTAGGATGCCAATTGGATGCCGACATAAACTATGCTCTGATTGTCTAATTTCCTCTATTTTATCTGTAACCAGCTCAGTGGCCTTGTGGTAGAGCGTCCGCCCTGTGACTAGGTTGGGTGTTCCTAATCCCGGGCGAGTCATACCAAAGACTTTAAAATGGGATCAATGCCTCCTGGTTGACCTCAGCATTAGGGGAGTTGGGGGGGGTTAATCCACCAAATGGTTCCCGAGCGCGGTTGTGTCTGCAGCTCATCGCTCCCCCAGGATGGGTCAAATGCAGAGAACAAATTTTACACACCTAGGTGTGAGACAACTAATGGTACTTTAACTTTAACTTTAAGGGTGCATGCAATGAGTGCACAATTATCACATAAACATCGTTTACCAGCCCTTTATGGAATCTACCAAACTTGGTGGAGTAAAAAAAAAAAAAAATCCATACGACATTACTTCCCTCTTACTTACCCTTGCGTGATATTTGTTCAAAGTCGGCCGCTGACAGCATGTCGCCCACAGCATGCCCGTAAGAGGAACAAATGTTGTGAACATGATCACTCTACAGGTTCACGGAGTAGTCATGACCTTAATATTTTGTGCGGGTCACCTGTGTGTCTTGTACCGGTTCGCACACGTTTCAGCCGCAGACAGCCTGTATCCACCCGTCGGTGCAGTTGTGGCTGAAGCAAAAGGTCTGCAAATGTGCAAACATATGAAATCACGCTGTTCTTTTCAACCAGGTTCCTTTGCGGTGCTGTGGGCAGACACTCAGGTGGTCGTTGACGCTTGTCAGAGTGTTATCACTGAGTGATGTGGCCGTGCTCTCCTCTGTCTGTCCTTCACAAGGCCAGTCTTAGTAAACAAACTGCGACATGAAAGCGCCAGGTTTTCAGATGCTCGTCCATTGGCTGCCTACCCCCCACCCTCGCATTTTACAGAGTTGTACTGCTTGTTTTCAGTTTCCGCCCACCCTCTTCCTTTCCGTCTTTTCTGTCAGAGCAGCGTCCGACGGGAGGACTCAATCCTGATGCCGCTCCCCGTCCTGCGGCTCCGCTGACGACTATCAGTCCGAGCCCCGCCAATGTCTTCGGCTGAGTACGCTGGGCGTAGGCGTGAATTTCGCCTGTGCACTGCCGTATTTTATTTCCAGGAGGGTTACGGTTGAAAACGAATCTGGTACCTTCTTTTTAAACACAGGCGGAGGAATCATCTCTCTTCTTTACGCACAGGAATCCATTAATCATGGCAGATACCAATTACAGATATGTTTGTACCCGTCCTTTGCTCCCTGCGCTGTGAGTTGGTGGTTTTTGGATGCCGTTTAGAAACTTTGCATTAAAAGTTGTAAGTGTCTGGGGCCCTGAAGCAAGCGATAACATTCACAAGCAGCCATGCGGGAATATTCCTGTCTTTGTCAACATGTGCAGACACAGGTGGCACTTCTAGAACGTTCAATGACCAGATAACAGCAGTCATTTCAACCGTCAATAGAAGCCTTTTAATCAGATGAAGACGTTGGGTGTGGACTGATGGGTAGAGGTTGGGATGGATTTGGAGGAATAAAAGCTAGCGGGTCTTTCACTCTGTTCTGAGGTGATGGTAGTCAGATATGGGGCTGCAACCTTTAATGCTAACTGACCAAAGAGATGCCAAGTCCTACTTAACCTTTTAGGGGAAAAAACACTTTATTTATGTTTTTATAAGCCATTCATTGATAAAATCTAGATTTAAATATTAAAAATGGCAAATATTTGAATAGCACCTCACTACCTTCTGAGAAGGCCCAGAGCACTTACAGTCTGAGCCCACTCACCCCACACAGACACACACACACACATTTACACACTGATGGCGGCTTCACTGTGAACACTGGCATCAACCTATAACCAAGAAGCAATGTGGGGTTCACTGTCTTGCCCAAGGACACTTCAATGCATGGGCAAGATGGGAATCGAACATGTGAAATTCTGATCATAGGTCTACCGCTCTACCTGTGCACCATGGCTCCCAATTATTTTTAATAATTGAATAATAAAAGTGTTTTGTTTGTTTATGAGTAACAACTATAACTTCTTTTACTTTTGACAACAGTTCCTTCCAAAATAAAATACAAAATAAATAAATAAATAAATACATCCCGATGCTCTTCATCGGGAAAATAAGATATGCCAATATAATAATGAATGCTTTCAATAAAATATTTGAAACAAAATAAAATACATCCCTGGCCCGATTCCAAATGCAAGAAAGCCAAATCAAACATTGGCATTTTTGTCATTATGACTTTAGTGCGCCTTCATCTTTTTTTTTGTTCAATCAAAAATAATCATGACAACATTGGTGTACAATCCATTTTTTTTAGATATCATCCTGAGAACCAGCACATTCATTCATGTCTCCCTAAGACTTTAAAGTTTGCTAACCTTACCCGAACACAGGACATATCAATGGAAAGACATCAAATTTGTAAAAAAAAATCATTTAAAACAAAATGCTCACCTACAGAGATGATTGAGTTGGCTCTCCAGGAGCTATGCGATATCCAGCCATTTTATACTTAAAGGACCTATATCATGCAAAATCAAATTTTTGAGCTTTTTATCCTTGTGCTATTCTTGGCACTTTAACATTGGGAGTTGGGTCATCTAGACCCACTAGACAGTGCTCTGAACCTTTTTTCTTCAATAGTTTGTGATCTTCACTGGTGTCCATGGATTCCATGAAATCTTTCCACCTTTATCCACCTTTGTCATGGTAGGGAGAACACGTCAATGGAAGGGGGGGGGGTCATCTAAGATAGTGTTCAGTCCTCACAAAAAACAACCCCAAAGAGATATTGGCGAAACCTTTATTTCATTACAAAATAATTTCTTAGTATACCAAAGTAACATAGTATCATATATATACATGTATATATAGTTCACTCTGAAAAGCAGAAAAGCATGATATGGACCCCGCTGAGAACCTCTAGACAATGACTAGAACCCATTGTGCATAGACTAGAATATGTTTTTAACCTAATGAGTGAACTTATTCTTTTTTTTTTTTAATAGCATTTTTTTAAGCCAAAGAGCTACAACAAATTAAAGAGCCACATGTGGCTCCATAGCCTCAGGTTGCAGACCCCTGGTCTAGACCATTCCTGTACCCCAAAAGCATTTGAAGCCTCAGATTCTTCCTCTTTTTTTGTTTCTTTTTAAGAATAATATTTTCTGAAGCAACTGGGGAGCATTTAATTTAGCTGCATGGAGGCAGCTGTCTGAGAATCGTTCGAGAAAGAGACACAGGGTGGAGAAAAAGGGAGACACAAAGGCAGTTTGGGCTCATTATGTTGATTTTTTTTCCCTCTTCTGCCAAACAAAGACACCCAGGCACTTTCAGACACCAGCAAAGATCACTCATTGCCTCCTTTTCCTCCCTCCTCACAGATTTCCTTTAGAGACAAATCTAATATTTTTTTTCTTTTCTTCAAGGATGAACTTTTCCCTGCAATCTTTGTTTTCTCTTTTTGTCCTTTTAATGTTTTTATTTTGTTATTTTATTTTATTTTTGCATATAGGGTAACCCCCATGAGACCTGCCCAGTTCTGACACCTGAGTGTCAATAAATCCCTTTTCTGTATGTCTGTTGTTTTTTTTTTTACTTCTCCACCAACATTCATCATGCAAACACACACTGAGCCCTGAGAGCAGTGGGGTGTATCCAAACCTTTCATTTGTATGTACATCATGTACAACCGGAGAGATGCTGAAACAAAGAGAACAAACATGCTCACATGCACGCGCGCACGCGCACAAAAAAAAAAAAAAAAAAAAAAAAACGAACAAACTCCACATGCACCGCCGAGTCCCTGTGTGGATCAGAATTCATTTCTGTCTGCTTTTACCCCGGCAAATCAATACCCCCGATGGTGGACAGACAGCCTTAAGTGTGCCAGGGAAGCTCTCTAGCCTTTGCAGCCTCCCCACACACACACACACACACACACACACACACACACACACACACACACACACACTCCTGCCTGTTGATGTGTGATGGCCTCTGCTGCTTCTTTATTAACTCCTCACATGCTGACTGAAGCATACACCTCATTACCGGCGGCATTGACAGCCCCGGGATCCCGCTGAGAGACACTGGGACGGCTCGGACAAAGACCGAGCAGGGATGGATCAAGACACAAAGGGGTGCCGACGAGGCGACAAGCGTGAGGGGCTGTCATCGAGACGAGCAGCCGAGACAGGTGGACCAGGAACAGGTTAGGGAGGGGAGGAAGAGAAAAAAATATCCATCATAAACGCCGCACAAGAATTAGGGAAGGCGTAGACCTGTCACTGTCAGGGGGGGGGTGTGGCATTGTAGGAACAAGAATGAAGGAGAAGGCAAACATTAATTACAGTGAGGAACTGTTAGAGGTTGCTTTTCATTAAGTTCCCTCCTTTTTCTTTTACTGGAAATGACAAAAAGAGCTGCTTTGCCAGGAACCTCACACCATTTGCATGCTGGTCTAGTTTGTCATGTGTCTAATGGTGAAGGCGAGCTGCATTCTGTGACACAAACAAGACATCAAAAAAAGACTGAGTGCTCCATTTGCACTTTATTACAGAGCTATTGCATATTGTTCTCATTCAAATCTTAAATGTTTCCTAAAAACCCAAAGAAAAAGTATTGAATGGCTTTAAAGACTCGCTCATATATTGATCTGTTGAAGAAGTGTTTCTAGCGGATTTTATTTGTGATTGTCCATTTTTATCCAGAATATATATATATATATTTTTTTTAAAAGTGTCGTTTACTAAGACATAGTTTCTGCAGAGCGGCAGGAGTTCATTAGAAATTTACCGCTGAATTGCTTTGGCAGAGCTGTTGGCAGAGCAACCCTGTCTCGCATTTCCCATCACCCATAACTGAGAGCTCTCTGTTTACATGCTTGACCGCTAGCTTACAGCCCCCCTCACACTCCCAACCTAACATTATACTAAAAAGTATTTTTTGTCTAGTTTCTGATGAACTCCTGTTGCTCTTTAGAAACTATGTCATAGAAAATGACTTTTATTTCCATTTTGGCTAAAAACGTCTTAAAAATAATTAAAAGACCACTGAGATCACTTTAAACTTTATGACAATAGTTTTATTTTAGTTTAAACGTAAGAATAGTAGAACTATCTTGCCACTCTAAATAGGATATATTTGAGTGAAAAAGTGTATAAATATACCCAATTTACAATTTTTTTCCCTTAACTTGTCCTGTCCAACAGCTGGGCAAACAGATGAGAGCTGAAGGCCTCTTGTGTTGGACATATTTTACTTTAACAACAGGGGTTATTAATCTTCATACAAACCGGAGGTATGTCTGAATAAACCCCTTTTTGTAATGGAGGCCAAACTTTATTCATTTTAATCGTATTTGAAAATCTTTTGTGTTGGACCGGCGGGAAAAGGAAAGGAGGGAGGAAGAAAGAGGGATGTTAGAGAGGGGGGGTAGGAAGGTGATTATGGGGGGGGTTTAACCATGAAGCAGCATAAGCCAACGAGTTACTGGATGTCTATCATTACAGTGAGGTTCAGATGTAATACAAATATAGAAGGGGCGGGGCCTGTCCACACACACACACTCAAATGAATGTTATAAACATACCTGTTTGCTGCAAAAATGTCCACATGTCAACATGTACACCATACAGATAGTGTTCACCTACGCATACTTATGCCTTCAAACCAACTAGTGTGAGATATTTCATTCAATCACACAAACTTTTTGTGCAAAGGTGAGCTAACACCTGTGCTCAAGAAAGTGTTTATGTTCTTAGGTTAGGGATATGAGGGGCTGTAAGCTAGCTGGAGAGCGTGTAAACAGAGAGCTGTCCCCAGTAAGGACAGTGGCCGAGTTGCTCTGCACCAACGGTCCCTTCCACAGCTCTGAGGCAAACACAGGATTTTTGATTTGGGCTAAAAATGCATAATTATAATTAAAAAGGTCACTGGGAACACTTTAAAAGATCGATCCAA